>JAADJF010000180.1:0-22962 GCA_012932015.1 Fusarium acutatum | reverse complement strand
CTCTATTAAAATCTTTTATAGGTTTTAAGAGTCTTCTCTATTAAAATCTTTTATAGGTTTTAAGTTACTGTTTTATATCACTTCATCTAATACATCTAACTATAACTCAGAAACCAGCATTATGTCAGTCAGCTCAACTTCATGCTGATTCCCCTGAGGAGATCTTCAATTTGAGAGAAAGCTCTCATTATGATGAAGTTGATAGCAGAAGATGCTAATAGTGATGGACTTAGCTTGCAGCAGAGAAGATGCTGATCATGATGGAGAGAGACAATGAAAGAGTCTCCGGGCTCATAACTGTCGCACTTAGCGTGCTTAAAGGGTTAGAGTGAATATGATGAGCAGCAGCAAATGTGTTGATTGTTGTCCTGAGTTATCTCTTGTGCGGGGTATTCCATCCCGCACCGTTACTTAAAGCATACCCGTTGGCTCGAGCCGGGGGGGGGGCCAACTAAGCAAGCTTAGTTGGCCACAAAAGTGCGATACAGGCACAAAAGGCTGATACAGCCCCGCACGGCCGGCTGTTGCGATTTTTCGATTTTCTTCACTTGAAATCAAAGAATTTAAAGACATCAATTAGTGAATATACTGTATTTTTCATATATCTGCATTATGCACTTACCTATGAATCTTAGAGCTGCTCAGGCAGTTGTTTCTTTACGCCTCTGCTTCCAATGAGGCCTCACTCGTGATTCCTCTAAGCGACCGTTATCCCTTCGTGAAGCTGAGAAGCGTTATTTAGGCTCCAAGCACACAACCATCAGGGGCATCATGAAGAAGCTTAAAGCTGTGAATACCCTCAACATTGAGGAAGTTCTTAATACTCAAATAGGGCGGCCCCAGCTGCTGATAGATGATGAAGAAGAAGCTATTATAGCCTTCATCATCTGGATGTAAAGATTAGGTCTGCCTGCCTCCAAATATAAAGTTGAAGATGCAGTAAATACGCTGTACTACTGCTGAGATCCTGATGTAAAGCCAGTTAGCAAAATGTGATATCTATACTTCCTTAATGATTATTCTAAGCTCAATAAATTGATATTCAAGGTAAAGGAAGCTGTCTAAGTGGAATATAAAGAAGTAGGCATTAAGGAGACTAAGTAGTAGTTTTAATGACTCACTGGAGTTACTACTAACTTCAAAATCAGTACCTCTGAGTGTTAGAATGCTAACTAAGCTAGAGTTAGAGTAAGAATTCTATAAGAGTGTATAGAATGCCTTATTATATGTATATAGAAGAAGTCATCTATAGAGGTTTTCTCCCCTACTGATTGAGAAAGCTATACTGTTATCAGTATAGGTAATGCTATAGGGGATATAACTCTTCTATAGCTGATCTTTAAGAGCTTTCTAACGCTAGAGTGAGCTCAGATTGAGGGTGATTCTTAGATACAATTTGTATAGTTAGATATAGCCTTTTCTAATGCTGAGATAACGCTACAGTAAGTGAAACATTTTAACTGCTATTCTTAGGAGAAGTCAGCTACTATTTAATGCTGTTAGCTCGATTTTGAACAGTATTTTAGCTGGAATGAGTACTTATAATAACCTAGGAATACCTTTAGAGAATATAACTTCCCTCTGAATGCTTAAACTATTAAAGAAGAAGGTCCTGTGTAGAGGCTTCTTATTATTGATAGCTTTACTGATTACAGCTCTTTCGCCTTTTGAGAATACTGCATGAAATTCAACATCCTCGTGGCCTTCTTACTGCTGCATTTAATGTATATCCTGCAGCCTATAGTTGTAGGTGTATTTCAATATCTGAAGAATGCACATCAGAGGAAGCTTCATGAGGCGTTAAGGAAGAGAAAGCTGACCTTTAATTGCTGTGACTTTGTAGGAGCTTTTTAGGTAGGAGGCTCATATTTTAACCTTCTCTTAATAACCCCTCTTTTCATATACTAATATCAATTTTTCAGGAGATCTTCAATGAAGGCTTTACATAAGTACATATTATCTTAGGCTTTAAAAAGTTAGGGATTTTCCTACTTACAGACTGGCCGGCAGTTGAATTTCTCCTCAGGAAGAAGCTGAAGATGAAGAAGACTGTTAATCCTGCTTTTCTCTCACTTCTCTTATTAGAAATGAGGTTTATAACAGCTTCTGAAACCGCATAACGCCTCAGAGACCGATATCACAATATCCTCAGTTCCCCAATGCGTCAGGGACTTATGCACGTTCAGAAAATCGTTAGTGAAGCTATTTTGCTTAAAAATCACCTTATAAGGCATATAGATGACTGCTGAGCTCATATTGAGAAAAGATACTATAAGAGAAAGGGAGGAAAACATACCTAAGGTGCTTCTGATTATATTAATACAGTTTCATTATAGGAGCTTTATAAGCAGTAAGATGAGTACATTACAGAAAGTCAGAAGAGCATACAGTTTGAGATATAGCAATAATGATTACAGCTTATTAGAGAGCTTAAGGCGTTAAAATAAGAGTAATAAGATAATAAAGAAGTTATAGTTAAAGGCATTATAAAAAAGCTACAGTTTAAGAAGTAGTTAGAAGTCATAAGGAAGAAGAATGACTATTTATCTATAAATATATAGCAGTTAGCTATAACTGAAGCCCTTAATGAAGTCACTAATAGCTTTATAATAGATATATAACACCCTCCTGATCTTCATAAGTCTATTTATAATGCAGCCTTTATAGTGAAGCCTCTTAAAGAAGTAGATTTTTCCCTCCTCCCTTACAGTAATAATTTCATCTCTTTTCACCTCATAAGGCCTGAAGAAACTTCATACCCCAGCAATTTCAACTCTAACAGCGAAGTCATGATGCCCTCATCACCGCCCTCCCTGCCTGACTATAAGTCACCTCCCCAGTCATCGTTACCCTCAGCCCCCTCAACGCCCTGCCCCTCACAACACCAAATACAGTATCGCAAGTCTCTAGAGATCTCATACAGAGGGAAAGGCAGCTTGCGGAGGCCATAGTCACAGGGGAAGGGGAACAAATTGCCGCCTACTTTTGCAGGGAAATCGTTCCTTAAATCAGGCCCGGTTAGCTGCCGCCACAGTCAAATCCCCTACATAGCTATAGTCAATAGTCAATTCAGTATCACGAGCAGCTTCAAATGAGGCTTATTTATTAATTTGAGCCAATTGAGACGATATGAGAGTATCAGGGTATGTAAAATCATGAAAATCACACCCAAAAGCAGCCCCGCTGAATATATCAGCCTTTTGTCCCCGGGTAGAGCCAATGGGTATATAAAATTTAAGGAGACTTTCTAGAGGTATTTTAAACTAACTTAACTAAGCCTATCAATATTGTAAGTAAGGCTAAAGTTAGCAGAATTATAAATATCTGTATTAAATTTAAGCAGCAATGAGAAAACAATAATTAAAATCTACTAAAAATTAACTAACTATCTCTAGATCTCATTTGCTTGTATAAATAGCTTGATAACGAGAACCTTTAACCCGGAGTTTAGCATACCAGAACCACTGCTGTTTTGCAATTGTTATCAGATAGAGATCCTGCCAACCAATCAGGTAATAGTCAGGTGATCAGTCCGATTCGGCTACGAATCCCAGGGAATACAGGAATTCCCGCAAGGATGTGGTTTTACTCCCTTCAAGCTTTAGTCAACACAGTACTGTTACACCTACCTAGCTTTCCTACCCAGGAACTCCATACCAGGGTGTAGATGAAGTGGGTTTAGAACAGCCATTCAGTAGTAGTCAATACCGAACATGCCGAAGCGTCAAAGCGCCAGTGCGTACTTTTAGTTCTCTTTAGATCTGGTCTTCCTGTACGTATGTAGTCAGCGGAGAATGCCGAGAGTAGCTTATGTGTTACCGACATACCTAATTAAGATAGTTCTACGCGTTGTGCTGAGCCTCTCACCTGATATAGAGCAACTTCACTAAACCTTAGATCTGATTTATGGAAAATATCTACAATTACAGACCGCTAAAGTTAAACCTCGTATTTAATTGACCATACTGCCACAGGCCCTTCGGCGATCCCAGCTCTCCTGCTCTCATACGTAAGTAATAATTTGAAATTTCAAGGGACCTGCATTTTTATGCCATCGGTAGTGGCTCGAGACTTTACTAAACACTGAACTCCCATGTGACCTAGAAATGGTAGGTATGATAGGTAATTAAGCTTTTACACGCCGATCGTCCTATGCTATCATCTCATTAACTGTTCCCGGACGATTATTAGACCCCCAAAATGAGACATCCTCGAAAGAAATACATTTTTAGCTTACATGATCAAACTTCTTACACTGGTAATAACTGCAGTACTAGTCGCACCATTGTAACCCTAACGTTGGACTACTGCCGAGCGGCAGCATTTTTGGAGATGGGGCTCGGATCCCTGCTACGCTTAACTCCGTTGTTTTAAGCTCCATTTACTTCACCGTTCTTGCTGACGCGACTTCGAGCTAGTAGTGAAACTCTAAAATCAATAATAACTATTACAAAAACGGGCATCTGCCAACATGTTCCTTTGCAGACGTCAGAACACGTGGCTTGACCTCACGGACTTTCGGAGCTTTGAAAAATCCCGAAAGTGAAAACTTACAAAAGTGCGCTCGGGATTTGGACAGGATTTGAAATCAGACTCTGGGTTTAGAGCGCGGTTCAGGTTAACTCTAATTAATCTCTAATTCAACGGTGGACATAGGCTTGGCAATAGATCCCAATTACTGAATAGATGCATCTCGATCTGGCAAGGACAGATGGGAATAGGTTCATATCGATAAAGCAAACAATGCAGAGGTTCCCATTTTGATCGGAATGTCAAGGCTAACAAACGATTATTGCTATATGGTAAGTCTTGGACTACGCATTATCAAAGTCTAGGTATCACCCTGAACTGATTGGTGACTGACTACCCAGAAACCTTGCTTTGATCTGTTTATGATAGCACCTGGCTGCGAAACACTAACAACGATATTAAGTTTTGAGTGACTTTTTTTTTGACTGCACAGTCATTAGAGACCATCGTGTCTCGTATTCCATCATGGGAGTCCGGATGAATCGCTCCTCGTACTTGTGATGTTTGAAGTTAGTGTGCAAACCTTCCAACATCCCCTGTCATATTATCACTGGGCTTGACCGCGTATCGGTCAATGAAAGAATAGGTACGCGGCTTCGTGTAGACTTGCGAAGATAATCCGGCCTCGGTATGTTGAATAGATTTAACTTACTTGGAATGAGTATAAATAACAGCCTCGATCAATCGTCTCATCCAAAATTCTCTCCTTATCACACTCATCACAGTCCTCTATTCACCCATCCTCAACAATTTCACTCTTACAGAAAGTCTAACGTCCATTTTTAACTTACACTCAAAATGCACCCTCAGTCGATCTTCAGTGCCTTCATGGCTCTTGCTGCCACTGGAATGGCTGCTCCCACCGAGGCCCTCAACAACCTCCACGCCCGCGCCGTGGTCAACCATGACTCCCTCAATCCCATACCCAAAACTATCCGAAACGATAAGGTCGGCGCCGCTATCGATAGGTGGCAGCCTTTGCTCCACATTGCCGACGGTTGTCAGCCATACACTGCTGTTGACGCCAACGGCAACGTCAGGTACGTAATCCATCGTTCACGCCAGATTGATCTCAAAGCTTACCTTGCAAATAGCGGTGGACTTCAGGACAGTGGTAGCAAGACTGGTGGCTGTAAGGACACGAGTAAGGGCCAGACTTACGCACGTGCCGGCATGCACAACGGCAAGCTGGCCATCATGTACGCTTGGTACTGGCCCAAGGACCAGCCTGCTGATGGCAATCTCGTCAGTGGCCATCGCCACGATTGGGAGAATGTCGTCATCTTCATCGACAACTATGAGTCTCCATCAGCTACCCTCTAC
Source organism: Fusarium acutatum (assembly GCA_012932015.1). Classification (NCBI taxonomy): domain Eukaryota; kingdom Fungi; phylum Ascomycota; class Sordariomycetes; order Hypocreales; family Nectriaceae; genus Fusarium; species Fusarium acutatum. The sequence goes on along the minus strand of JAADJF010000180.1, from coordinate 17,109 downwards.
GCTGCTGCTGCCTCCGGCCACGGTGACTACAAGAAGACTAAGAACCCCCAGAGGAGCGGCAATAATGTAATGGCTGAGTATTTTACCAGCCTTGGTAAGAACCACGAGCTCCAGTTCAAGACTAGCCCTGGCCGTACCTACTGGATTTATGAGTGGACTGCCATGACCCCCGCTGCTCGCCAGGGTCTCATTACCGGCCCTTCGGGTAACCCTGCTGAGCCATGGGGTAGTGCCAACGTCCCTTTCATCGACGCTAACTTTGGAAACAACCTCGCCAAGGCCTGGTCTTGAAAGGCCTGAGGCGGGGAGTAGAAATGATTAGCTTTTTCTTTCTCTTACTAGATCTTCCGACTTTTCCTGACAGATGATCTTGAAAATTGACCGCGTTCCATTTCCTCATGAGTTATGGGACTGGTTGTATTTTTTTTTATAATAGACTAGTAGTTTTATATACTGCACTAGTAGTTTCAAGTCCCTCGCCCGTAACTTGCCCGCCTTTTTATTTTCAGATTGACTATCTAGCTCCTTCACTGGCTATATATCTGTTGAGAGTAACCCTTGTTCACGCCGAAGATGGCTGACTTGAAATTTAAGAAGTCACTTTCTGTAACATGCATCATCTTGCCGCAAAGACCGTGTTTGGAGTAAACAATCACCATAGCACTTTCGATGGCAACAGCAATGATTAATGAAGACCATCGCAGGTCAGAACGTCCCTGTGCGGAATACTTGGATCATGATAGTGCTATTCATGGGTTTGGTGTTTTTCAATAGCATGGCCTGGACTGCCTAGCTGCTCTCGAGGAAAGGGTCAAGCAAAAGCTCAAAGCCATCGTCCACTGCCTCGATCACAACTTGATCGGTAGTTTCTTTGTGTTGGTTCCTGGTTTGGATGTTGTGGATGTTGCGGATGAACGGGTTGCCAAGAACACCAGCGTGTGGCGCATTATAGAGGAAGAAACCTTTGTCATAACCTGTTCGAGGGCGGATTCGTCCTCCATGGACGCGTTCAACGAAGAGCTCCTTCATCACATCCAAGTCATCAGTGAAGTGATCAGTGAAGCAGGTTCCCGATCTAAAACGTACGTAGTTCTACAAAGGTCTGGGTAGAAGCATACACATTTAACCCTGACGTATACTTCTAATACACCACATATTAGGCTTAATTGTATACTATATCGGTAGTAGCATGCCGGCTGCTCGGTGACCTCCTCGCATCCGTCCCTCCCCAGTGTATAGGCTTTGCAGAGGATGTTGCACGCCTGGCCAGGCTCGACAAATACACGGCCCTCCTGCGAAATCGGCTTGAACCAAGGGGGTCTTATCTGTGCCTTAATCCAATGGTGCACGGAATCCTGCTTGGCTAGCACAATAATGTTTTCCATCACTGGCGGGGGAGCCACCCTCCACCTTGATGCAGTTAGTGGTGATGCCGCATTTGTTCAACCTTGGATCCGGATCACACGTCTTCAAACATGTAATCTTTTTGCAGTCCGTGGTACAACTGGGACTTCCGGAAGCTCCGTCAACACATTCTTCGCCGCCTTCAACAACGCCATTGCCACAAACAGGCTTCCCCTTGCAACTCGTGGTGCAAGTCGTGCTACCCGATGGTCCATCGTCGCAGTCCTCACCGGTTTCAACGATCTTGTTTCCGCAAAATGGTTTTAGCTTGCAATCTTCAGTACAAGCGTCGCTTTTTCCACAGCTAGGATCACACTCCTTGCCGTTGGCCGGAGAGAGAATACCGTCACCGCGGATTCCACGCCCAGAGCACTGGTCCTGGTACATACTGCAAACACGTAGCAGGTCCATAAGTGTCGGCCGATCCGTTCGGCCAACCTTAATCCCGGGTTTGATGCCGGTCAGAGGCTGGGAGGAAAAGTCTTTTGCGGCACTCCGCTCAAAGTAGTGCATGATGGAGCTCGTGACGTAGGGTCCTTCAAAATTGTAGACCAACGGGTCGGACATCGCCGTGAACTTACAGCTCCATCCTTTACACTCCTTTTCTGAGGTGCAGATAGGGCCCACTCCACCCTCATCATCCTTGAGTGCCGAGCAATCTACATTAAAGTACTTGCCTCTGTCAGGTCGCTTGTGTTCGTGTGGAAGGCCAAGTGCTTGATATACGGTCACCATCCAATTGATATGGTCACTCGGGTTGTTACGGTAACTTACTATGTCCTATCTCATGAACATACATACTCAGGTAAGGTTCTCCAAGCGAGATGTAACTCCAGTCCTGCCGCGCTGCTCGACCTAGTGGCAACGATGATGTTCCGCCCGTGACAAATTGTACGGCAATGCGGCCGGTTGATGTAGTTGCCTTGGGATCGTAAGGGGTCGTCAACCGAATAATATGCAGCCAAGGCAAGCGATCCATCTCTATCTTCGCCGTTGCCTCAAAAAGCTTCATCTGTGAACTCTTTTCAGTATCCGACAATCATGACGATACGTCTTTATCGGTCCACGAGTAAGGGACAGTTGCGTTCGGCCATCTTCCGTCAGGAGCGCAATTGGAAAGAGAACTCTTGGTGCGAGAATCGACGACTCGGCCCGTTAAGATGTCACCCTACTGTACCAGTTGGGAGTGCGAAGGAACGCCATGTACGAACCCGTGTTCTTGCAAGCGTGGACTAAAAGTCCTTCAGGGGGACGTTGCTGGATTGTCGAATATGGCGAGTCTACGACCAGACCAGTCGAAGGCAAGTTTACTACTATCTTGAAGATGTTTTCGAGCGTGAAAGAGGCCGACAGAAAGGCCTTTCAGGGGGGGACTTGGCGAATGGGGCTGGTACCACTAGGAGCTCTCAAGCCACAACATTCACAGATCTCAGGCCATGGCTAGAGGGAACCGGCTGGGAACGGACTTTTGGGGAATCGACCGAGAACTGCTAAAAATACCTAATTAACGCACCCTCTCCTGCGACTTCACACCGAGGCCTGATACTGAAAGAGAGTAGTACTCCCCCTAGCGATGTTTATTCCGATGAATGGATGATAAGCTGGTACATGGCCTGTGGTGTTTAGTGACCATGACCCTGATAAAACGTTTGTTCAGGACTACCATATTGACGATATCAAAGACATGGCATCTTCAGTCGACCGACACTTTTGACATGGATAGTATGGTTCAATGGCTTAGCGAAGCGTTTTCCTTTTTTTCGTCTGACCTCAAAACGATTAATTACAGAGCAGATGTACAGTATCCCGTGACTGGTGAGCATATTCACGAAGTAGCCTTGAAGGCAGTGTGAGACTATGATAAGAACGACTCTATGCCGCGAGAGGATGACAAGTTCAATGAAGTTCTCAGAATAGGCTTGTCTTTGGTCTTGACCATCATTTCCGATGTGACTAAAGACGAGGATATCACGACGAAATTGGTCAATACCTTTGCAGGCGAGACATTCACCTTGAGTGATCTGTTTCTTCGAGTGCATGCAACACGTGGTATGCGTTTCACAAAGATAAAAACAGGATTGATTACGCTTATACCGAAATATGCCTGTGTTGGCGACCCAGTCTGTGTCTTCGAAGAATGTCGATTACCCGTTATTTTACGATCGAGCGTGTCTCATCTATGGGCTTTTGAGTTTGTCCGTGGTAGCTATGCTTAGTGGTTCACGAACAGAGAAGCACTAGATATCCCAGCGTTCAAATAGAGAGGGGTCTCTTTACGGTAGAGTCTGCCAATCTGTCTCAGCTAGTTCTAGCGTGATCAGCGATCTGTTGAATTGTTAACTACACCTGAGATATTACTTTACAAAGAGGTAAGGAAAAGTAAAGAAATTATGGTTTAGAGGATCTATAAGATGTGAAAGTGTACTACTCAGCCAGATTAGGCATAGATAGTATCAGCGATTCCAAAGCCAGAAGTCTGACCCATGAATTGGCCTTCGACTGTGGTGAAACCTGTCCAAGATCCATCCTGAATTTCCTGATCTTTCTTCACTGACTTGAAGCGCAGATAATCTCCATTTTCAAACTTCAATAGCCATCTTTGAGGGTACGTGTGATTTGATGTGGCCGAAACCCAGGCATCATCCCAATACACCTTCCACATAAACGGCAGCATGACAGTAGTCTCCTCACCAATACGTACAGTTGCGTATCTCCACTCATCAGAAGAATCTGACCAGTCATAAGACCAAATGCTGACCCGAATATTGAGGTTAGGAAAGTGGGCTTCAAACCAGGTGAAGTTCCTCGGGGCCCTGGAAAAGATGTTCTGATGGTCGTAATATGTAAATGACCTGGACGGGTCGATCATCAATGGTTTATCAGACCCTATCGCGAGAGAGCCTGATGTTTGGGCGGCGGGTATGGACCAATGAGTAGTATTAGAAGTGGCACGGTCTGGTCCCCAAGCGATGACACCGTTACCCCCATTCAACAATACTTTGGACGTCTTGCACTCTACATTAAGATTGAAGGAATACTTAGGAGATTTAGCATACAGTTCCAGCTTAGATGCAAGAAGCTGTACTCCTCTCAGACCCATGTAACTTAGAACCACCAACACAACCAATCCATTTTTGCTTCAACACTATGAACCTCTTTTGCCAAAATACCGCTGACCCTGAAACTAACCCCAAGTCAAAATTCTGACCAATCAGCAACTCGGCCCAGCAGTAAGCGATATTGTAGTAATGCACGGTCTGAAAAATCGCATTTGTATGGACGATTCTGACAGAATCGCCGGCGATTGTACCACCACTCCTATCCTACTCAAGAATTATCGCCAGAAACGCATTGCGTTTCCTGTTTTTGACCAATCACCGTCTAATACCTTCGCCCCATATTTTTCCTGATGGAAACGCACTGCGTTTCTCATACCGCACTAATGAAATCAAAAGAACCTAAAACACGAAACGCTTCGCGTTTCCGTCGCCTGACCCTTGTTAAGTTCAACGACTGGACTACTCCAGACCTCAACATTCAATACCATCATCTACTAAAGCTCACATGTTACTCATCTCCCTATAATTATATCTACGCATTTCCGCCATTCATCCTATCTATCATATATGTTCAGTCATAATGGCCCGCTTCTCTGCTCATGAACAACGGAGCCATCTAACTTTACCCGTTTCTCTTTGAGGTGGCATCCGACGCGGTCATAGTCTGTCTTCAAGGCAAAACCACAGGGTATGCAAATGATAGCTTGATATGAGATATCGTAATGAAGCTCCAGTCTCCTGAGCGTCTGAACTTGACTTAGGGTGATGTTTTGCTGGAGAAGGCGGTTTTTTGAAGTTCCTTGAGTAGTCATATTGAGAAAGGAAGATATTCAGAGAAAAACCTGGCATAAATTCATTCAGTAAATCATTAGCTACAAGACGCAGTCAACAAAGAGAGATCATACTTGAAGTTGAGCCAGCTAATTATTTTAGTTACCCATGGTTGGTTCTTGCTTACGCGCAATGAACTCTGCATGGATGGCACGGATCACCGCGCTATGAAACGGGCCCCATTTCGCGATCTGGTAAACATGGCCTGAACATGAACGGGCCCCGTTATGAGTTTTAGGAATCCCTGTCGACTTCTAGACCTTTGATTGACATAAAACCCGTAATGGGCCCCGTTACTGACTAGTATTCTAGAGTAGTAGTCATGACTAATGTCAATTACAGGCTTTGGAAGCGATCCGCCTAAGAGGCCTTTGCTGATGCAACCTGGCTAGAGTCGTACCTCGTCCAGCGTGGTGGCCGATCCAAGCCAAGTGACATCCCTGCGCCCGATATAGAGTGGCCTGATGATCCTGTCGATCCCGTCTAGCCCGTCTATGTGCCGCTGCAGAGAAGGCCGGTGACAGCGCACTGGAAGATGTTATTGAGAGTCGCTTCTTGTGTAAGGAGACACTCCATATAAAGGACATAGGCGACTTACTGCAGCAGTGTGTCTGTATCAGCAAGCAGGCTGGTTACAGCTTGTATCATCTTGATAAGGAGCTTTATGCTAACAACGGAGTTGTGCTGTGGGCAAGCTTTAATGACCCTGATAAGTCTGACGAACTACTTCGAGGTCAAGGAAGCCTCACAAAACAGCATTGGGGTCTTGTCTAAAGATCTTGGGTCACTATTCTTCCGATGGCTTAACTGGAAACATGCATCATTTATTAGTTCTATGGTATTTCCGACGCTGCAGATTTGAAATGTCTTCACCTAGCCTGGGACGCGAACAACCATGGGGCATATACCTCCCATTATTATGAGAGTTTTAGCTCGCCCCAAACCTGCCAAGGCTTTCGAAGCGTATATTGAACACATCGTCATAGTACAGAGAATAGCAAAAGGTGAATTGGAAAAACGAGGAATGCCGTATAACTTGCCGTCAAACTAAGAATGCAAATTTCTTTCTTTCATGCTGGATATCCGATAACCATAACCCCCCAAAACCTATCGTGCATTCGCATAGCTCTGTTTATGGCCTGACAGCAAACCCTCTCTTGCAGCAATTGGCCCATCGTAACCCGCTGGACAAGCCACCGCCTCCATGTAGTTCTTAGCGTCCCCCATGTATGGTGCTGGACTCGCCGTAGGTTGCTGCATTGGAATGGAAGTCGGATTGTATAAAGTGACCATCTTGCCATCCACTGCCAGAAACTTCTTCTTCTGGCCTCCAGACTGTAGTGCTACATCAGGCGTGCGTAGAATATATCCAGGCTTGGTCTTCCTTGGCTCTGATGTTGTGTTGATCAAGTTTGCCATGAGAGAGCTGGCCCAGTGCGCATCTGCAAAGATCATGAGGCCCAGCCAGAGAACGATGGCGAGTAGTAGGGCCAGACAGCTCAGAACAACTTGGAGGTGAGACATAGCCACCGTGAGCTTATCAACAGTGATCTGCACAAGAGACGGATCGATGCTGACAGTATATGCTCTTGCGACGAGAAGAGATTCGAGAGTCTCGGAATTATTCCTAATCCATGTCAAAACATCGTTGTTAAGCGACTGGGTACTGATATTGGACCGTCCATTGCCAAGGCCGTAAGCAACCATGACAGCTGCTGTGTCAACTTGACCAAAGAATCCAGGTTTGCCCCTGGCAGGTCTGGATCCAGCACAATCAGTGCGAGTGACCTTTCCACCAAAAGCCTCATTCTGGAAGTTCGATCTCTCACACTTCTCAAAAGGCTTTGGTGCGTCAGAAAGGGTCTCGGACCTGATGAGGGTGATATTCGTGGTGGTGATACTGATGAGAGAGTACATAGTCGTCCCATTAGACTCCGCAGTATAAAATCCCCAGTTACTTTGCAATGCAGACTTATTGCCATTGTCGGCTGCATTGGCGCCGAATTGATAGCTTACCTTTCGGTCCTGTGCATTCATCATACTGTCCACAATCCGACCGGCAAGCGGATTCTTTCTTTCAGTCTCATTGGCACTCCAAGTTCGTTGAACAAGATCGGTAACTTCTTCCCTGGCAAAAGGTGTCCCAACAGTTGTCAACATGGTGGCTTTGAAAGTAGACTGGCTGAAAGTGTGGCGTCTCTTCTCTTTGGTAATGGTAAAGACTTGGTTCATGAGAGCTGAGCCACCACCTCCACCCAGAGAGAACCAGATGTTATCCTCTCTGTTGGGCAACATATATCTCGAGTCTAAAACTGTATCCGTTGCATTGTTCCAGTGGATCTCGGGTTTACCGGCTGCAGTTGCGATGAGGCTGGTGGAGAAGACATTATTGAATGTGCAATTCCAGGCGGCAGATCCGTTATCAAAGAGCCAGCAAGGCTCGAAAGTTTTGCCCTCAAGAGCGGAGTTAGGAGGTACCATGGAGCCAGTATCTGGAGACACAGACAAGCCATCACTATCAAGCCAGATGCGCGCACCAACCCCTCTCTCTCTTGCAGGCGCCACGACCTCTGGCAGGTCGTTATTGGTCACTCGGCCAGTGAGTGTGTAGTTGAGGCCTGGGACGAACAGGTCAGCGCCAATAATTTGTGGAATCTTCTTTTCCACATCTTGCAGTTGGCCGGAGTCGAGAGAGAGCTGGACAATATAGCTAGGATTCTCGTTTCGCTGGTGCTGGTAATCGGCGATTGTCACATTCGATGCTCGGAAGATATAACCCGGGGAATCCAGCGCCCAGAGGAGTGTACCATAAAGTCCCAAGATGATGTTGAGAAGACTAAAGGCAAGTACGACCAATCCTGCACGCGATAAACCTCGAGACGTAATGTAGAGAGTTCGTTGAATGTAATCTTCAGTGAACATAAGGTATGATGTGAATTGATTTGATCGGGCAGCAATTAAGGAGAAGAGCTTGAAGATAAAAATACCCATAAGCAACTCGGCGCATTTGAAGATAATTGACTTGACCGCATTATGGTATAAGGGTATCGACGATTTGATGAACGATGAAGTTGATTCGATCATCTTGCGGGAGAGGCTTGGAAGGCTAAGGCTTATGCTTAACTGAACCGAGTTTACGAACTGGAAACAGGAAGAAAGTGAACGAGGGGAATAGCCTCTTGGCTTAACCTGCCCTGCAGACTTTAATTCCGTCCTTTCCGCTACTTCGCCACTTAGTTGCAGTAATATCTTCGTGCGATATCCTTATACAAGCTGGTATTTCCCTCGGTGTAAATGGATATCTTACTAAAATAGTGTTCCATAATTGGTGGGCATCTGAGGTAGTGCTAATCATTTCCGTATCAGGCTAGCATTGGTTTTCAGCTGAGAGTTGAAAATCAATAGTGTCTGACAACACAGGGGGAAGAGCCAGGGGTCCTCTAAGTCTAGACTCGCCGAATAACGCTAGTGAAGCCACGCGCCTCCATTCAAGCCTTTATTCACGCTTAGGTCGCGTAAAAAACTTGAGAGAACAGAAGGGCGTTTTATTAGGGGCAGACTTTGGGCCCAAAACGAAAACAGTCTAATACTCGTAGAGAACCATAAGCGCGATGGTAAGGGCCTCAGAGAGTGCCCAGAGCGATGGTCATGTGGAGTTTGTGATATGTGTTTCGGGATTATCTGCAGGGGAATTGGAGAGGGCCCAAGCACGCAGTCTGTTCTGGCTTTACACTATGATTAGCTATGCAGTTGCGTTGCTACACCTCCAGCAAATATGCCAAGGTGTCAGTGAAGAGAAAGGCAATTAATTGAGGGCTTCTATGAGGCTCTTCTGTAAGGCTGAGGATGCTTTTCTCGTTGTCAGCTATATCAGTAGCGCATACCATGGCAATCGCATATAATAAGCCCTTATTACAGTAAAAAAGATAAGTCTTAAATATAAGTTATTACATAGGAATATATACCTATAATTTATATATATCTCACATATGCTCTTGGAAATAATTTATCTTGAGTAGCTACGCGACTTAGACATCCAGTGATTCTGCACAGACAAGATAAAATTAGTGTTCAAAAGTCTCTGGACGCTGCCCCACTAACATGTAATCTACCAGATAAAATCAGACTGATCCTCAATTGTAAATTCGTTCAAAACATTAACAAATCATGCCACAAAAGAATAGAATTTTATCTACTCTTTACATAAATCGACAAAGAAACCATGAGTTTAATGATACAGTTAATACTCTTATTGTGCAAGCGGTAGAGAGCGGGAGGTCAATGCGGGATGTCGCTCGCGAGGCAAGGTGTTCACCACAAAGGATCTCGAATATTGTTCAACGCTGGAAAATTCACCAAACACTGGACAATTTACCAAGATCTGGGCTCTGGGCGTCCTCAAAAACTCACAGTTTAGCAGTTTCGGTATGTATTAATTTCACTCAAACGCGACTGTCGCATCACATATGGAAAGCTTATTAACTTCTTAGGTGGTCACATCTCACGAACAACAATACACTGAGTTATACGCCTCCATTACAGTCGCAAATAGAGGGCTATGTAAAGAATACCGCTATCTAAAGAAACCGAGTGATAGCGGTCTTTATGGTGTCAAGCTTGGAAGGAAGATTTAGATGAATTGTTGGAGGTTCGTCGTTTTGAAGTTGGCGGATAGATGCCGCTCGGGAATGTTCCACTGAACTGATGACTTCTTCAGATCATTTTTAGTGACGAATCGTCAGTTCAATCGCAACCAAATTATCTCTTTCATGGCCACAAGACGTCCACGGGGTTACGCGCCCCATTTTTCTCACTAATTAGGTCAGTACCTGCTGGGTACGAAAGGGTTCCCTATCAGATAACTGCTTCAAAAAACACCACTAAATTCATCAAAATCCTCATATACATTACTCCTACAGTGTTACGACTCAACAGGAAAGAGTGCTTACATCACGTATACCCCACTCAATGTCAACCAATGGCATAGCGACTCACGCTCAAGCCCCACACATACCGTGAGCCCTCTATTCCGGCTCACGATATCGACTCACGACTCACCGTGAGCCCGGCTCGAACAACCGTGAGCCACCTAAGTATATATACACATTCATTTAGCAGTAAATAGAACTTAGCTCACCAGCTATCAATAACAATTCTTTACATCAATAAGCCTAACACGCATTACTTGATCATTAAGAGACGTGACACTCGCAACGCTCAGCATCACGCCCTACGCAATCTGCCAACATAAACCTAGTACGGACTAGTTTACTTTCTTGGAAACCACAACCGTCACACTAGTCTTGGAATGTTCGATCGACGACTACCCGACTATTGAACCCCATTTCTTCTACCTACTGATAGGGAATTTGCCCTGAATCACCCCTCTCACATGCAGTCTTGTCGCTGTCTTTTACGTTAAGATGCAGGCGAGAGGTGACCTACAGCAGACCTGACTCGCAGATTTTTGCATACCAGCTGCTCGAAAGGCCGCTTGATGAGCGCTTGCTGATGCCTCCGTGTCGCCCACCTCTCTCCATATTGGCTATCTTCTCAGTTGTGTCACCCAACCAGAGACTAACCTAACTCGGCGGGGTCAAGCGCCATCGGCCACGTAGGGCAGCTAAGTGGCGCTGTGGCAAATCTTTCCCGCCGATCGCCATCAGATTAAGGTTCGATGGTTAGCGTTGAGGCTGAGACAAAAATAAGTCATGGTAAATATAATTGAATATTGGCCTTGTAGCTCTTGGCTTGTTCTGGATTTCTCCATGGCTCGTTCTGATGCGTCTCCTGTCGGGAAGTTCCGAAGGCAGTGCAAACAGTCCATGGCTAGATCCCCTGTCAGATTATCGTTGTGTCAGTAGCAAAAGTGTAGGCCCACACTCAGTGCGGCATAATAGCACCTTTCATGTTATTTGACATCCCCATAAATACGTACATAAGCTTATTACGCCCTTCACCTTCCCCTCGACAGGAACCTTTCTTGGCACGGCTGTTAGTCAGGTGTTAGGTTTGGGTTTGCCGGCCTAGTTGCCTCATCCTACCTACATTCTCACAGGCGGCAACACCACGTCGATACGGCAGTAAGGTGACGCGGCTCAAAACTCTGAAGGTCCAATTTGGAAGTCAGGAAACGCTTCTTTACGGCAAGTGCCGCGTGGAATTACCATGAATGCCCTAGTCAGCGGCGGTAACGTCAATAAGCAAGCGTCTGCCAATCGCGATTTCACGTTCACTGATCATGATGAATCATGAAAGCATCAATTAATTGCGCCTCGTAACTTTCCAGCTCTTTGCTCGGTTCTCTTCAGTGCGCAATGTAACACATGCAGGAAAGGCAAACTTTTCAGACTATTACATACAGGGAAATGACAGAGCTGATCAGGACAGGGGCTCAGAAGGGAACGCGACGCGTCCTGTCGCGTAAATAGCTGATAATATGCTGACTACGTTGTGTTATTATTAATCAAAGTACAAGCTTTATGCAGATCATGATGCCAGCAACTCAATCATCATCACTGTCACTATGACGGTTTCTGATTCGCGGTCTAAGGCATGCAGTGCAATTTATCCGTATAGTATTCTCTTAATATATCACCATCTCATGTATCAGGTGTACGGGTTTGCCTCTATTTATAGCTAAGGAGGTTTCTACTCATTTAAAAACGCGATATCGTGATATAAAGCCAGAGCATTGATAGTACCTGGTAGAAAAGATTCGACGGATCCCGAATATTCTACGCAATCAAGACGAACTACGTGATTTACGGTATCTAATTGACGCGATTGCAGAGGTAGAGCCCGAACTTAGGAGCAGTGTAAGCAGTAATCAAACTTCCAATAAGCACAGGGCATTTAGATACTATATATTAATAAACTAAACAAAATAGTAAGAACTAATATAATATAGCCTCTGAGAGATAGACCAGGCTTTAGCTGCTGAAAATAGGATAGAGAAGTTAGCCTTTAAGCAGGCCTATCGCAGGGACAAGTAAGGCTGGGAAATGTGGCGAGGGGTAGGGATTGGTGAGGTTTGAGGGTCTCAGGGCCAGAAGTCGGAAAAGAATGTAACGACATATCACGTTGTGGGCCCTGAAGCAGATCCTCCCGGGTGGAATAAAGTCATTCATTCTATTGGACCCCTATTCGCACAGCTAGCCGTGCACCTACTGGTCGCCTCATTGCTACTATAGCTTGAGACGTGATATGTGTAATGTAATGTCTGACCGCGGCGCAGCCAAGAACCTTACTCTACCTGCCCGGCCAATCTTTCAATTCCGACTACCAACCTTCGCGAATACGCTCTATTCACAACGGCACAACATATCATCCACCGCCATATAAAGTTCAGCCGCAAACTCGTAATTCTTTTCAGGGTGTCTCGTATCAGGGAATTGCGTTTAGTGACGAGTATTGAAGAATACCGTCCCTGGCCTTAACATCACATGCTATTAGCATAATGACGTACCCCTTCGAGTTTGCGACATATTCGACCACTGCATGAAGGTAATGGAGGATATTGCGCTCGGGAATAATGCTGTAGTGGCGGGAGAAATTTGCTGACATGTAGTTGAACTACGGATTAGTTCTTGCCTCAAGGACTTTGCTCTTAAGGTCACGAACTGATTGGAATAGCGTATCAAATCATTCATCCCACCTTCAGCAGTATCATCTGGCCATGGAAGTTGACGCCAGGAAACTGTGTTACCTGTAATTACCTAGGTACTATAACCACACGTGTAGGGACAGATGGGATGCTAACTGGGGGCCCCAACAAAGGGGAAGGAGCCAATTATCTTGCAGGGAAACCTCAGCCAGAGGAATACGAGCGATGGCAGCTGAACCACCATGCTGGTGATCCATTCCACGCCTATCATCACGCGTCTATGAAGTGAAATGAATGGACTGTGCATTCATTTACATCCATTCCATGGCGGAAGACTGACACTCTGGCGCCCGGGTGCCAGGTCTAGGATTGCAGTGCCAGTACATGAAAGTATTGATGTGTCCATGGCTCATTGAATCGGGACTGTTGCCTTGCCATTTTCCATCAATCAAAAGCGGGGTTGGGACCGAGATGTGTCGGAACTTTTGCACGTTACTCTACACCCTAGGCTGATATTGGCTTCTTGGGCTTAAACTCTATTTGCAATTTGCGGGCATAGAGTCAAACCCGTCGTTAATCAGCCGCAAACGCCACGAACCCTAATTTTATCAGACTATGCTGCTCTCCATCCCAACACGATTGCCAACCCTGCGCAACGGCGGGCCCATTTTGTTACACATCGTGTATATCTTCCAATGACAAAAGACAAAAAGGGCCGGGTATTCCCATCAGAAATGGACGACGCCCTACTATTCTTGTTATATTCGCGATCGAATTTATGATTCAAGACTCGTTACTTCAGCCGTTTCAGTACCAGACGACCTACCGCTACCGGTAGACCTCAGATATGGCAGAAGTATCTCTCAGGCAGAGCATTATGTCAAGGATATTAGGCTGATTCTTTTCCAGACGCTCTGTTATTTCCCGCTTCTCACTCTCTTCGTGGCACTCCAGATTCTGCTGGCAGTCAGCTGTGAGCAGATTGTTCTGGATTCCGAGACTACACCAAGCCTAAGCGTGTCAATTAACGAAGAGGGTCGTACCTATGCCGATCTTAATGCAACGGTTGCCGAGGCATTGGACCTCTGCCAAGTTCGTGCGCTTTTGAACAGCACCAGGCATAGGGTCTTGCTTTCAGGATTTCAATCCGAACCCCAGGGCCACGATGCTAAATCTGTAGACGATGTGTTTGAGGCGACGGTATATGACTACACACACGGCAGATCCATCATTCTGAGGGGCATCCCATTCGACCCTACGACAGTCTCTGCTTTAGAAGCAAATATTCAGCCACATGCCATCTCAGAGGAGGTTGCTGAAGCCGGCAGGATGGCAGGAACACGCTCCGACGACATTGTGAATGGCGGAATGCCTCCAGTCCTGACCTACGATTTCCCGAACGGAACCTCGCACAGAATTTTGAACGTCGCCATCAGTCGTGGAAATTCAAGCAGACTGGCCCACGTCAATATGAACAATGGGACCGTGGAGTTTCCCCAGTATCCCTCCGAGGACATAAGGCTCTTGCAGTGTACAGCTCCGCGTCCTTCTGGTCAGAGGTCCATCTCATCAGCCCCTGGCACAGCCAACATCAGGATAACACAGGGTGGACGAGAACTTTGGACTCTGCAAGCTCTCCGGCCGGCGGCGTCGTCCGGGATAAAGGGCTCTGGAATCGAACTGAGGCGTGTCAAATACAAGGGTAAGACAGTGTTATACCGTGCCCATGTGCCTATTCTGAATGTGGAGTACCCAAGCGGCGGCGACGGCTGCGGTCCTTACTACAGGGACTGGCAGAACCAGGAATATCCTCTTCAATGCACTGGAACCGACGTCGCCCCCGGTTTTAGAATATGCAATTCTCCGGCAAGGACGATACTTGATTCCCCGCAGAGGGACGGTGGCAATTTCTTGGGGGTCGCCGTCTACGTCGAGGGACAGGAGGTTGTTCTCAAGTCCCAGATGATGGCTGGGTGGTACAGATATACGTCAGAGTGGAGGTTCCACGTGGACGGCACGCTCAGGCCTAGGTTTGGATTCGGAGCAGTCTACGAGGGTCCGTACTGTGTCTGCCAGTTGCATCGCCATCATGTCTATTGGAGGTTCGACTTCGACATAGGCACTGCAGGCAACAACGTTGTCCGCGAGTTCAACAAGCCGCCGCTATTTGGCTCCTCAAACTACCACGATAAGGTGTACGAGATTCGCAGGCCAAGGGACGACTCCCGTCAAAGGCACTGGGAGATCTCGAACACGAGAACCCGCGATGCGTATTCGTTGATTCCGGGATCAAACGACGGAGCAAGCGATTCGTATGGTGTCGGGGATGTTTGGGTGCTCAGATATCGCAGCAGTGAGTTAGATGACGGTGTGGCTCTCGTTGGTGGCTCGGCGTCAGAAACAAAGGCCAATATCGACAAGTTCCTCACTGGAGAGGAAGTCAAGGATAAGGACGTGGTGGTCTGGTATGCGGCTCACTTCAAACATGATCAAGCCCATGACGAGGGCAGAAGTCATGTCGTAGGCCCGATCATTAGACCACTTCGTTGGTAAGTGTTGGGCTAAGGAGCAATGTGTTCAAGTCGGCTTTGGTCTTTGGCTGTTGCTCGGATCAGGGACACAAATCAGAGTATTGGTCCTGTCTGGAAGGCATCGAGACAGGGACACGGGGATGTTCTATAACAGTTGCCCCTTGACATTGGTTTTTCCCACTGGGTTTCCCAATGTTGATTTGCGAATGCAGAGGGATCTTGGATGCTGGAAAATGATGGGAACGATGGCACGAAGACATCAATGCTGGATGGCGCGAAGGCGGAATCGCAATTGTCCCCCGTAGCTCAGGTATACCCAAATTAAGTACCGTGCTCGGATTCAGGCGTGCTTACTGATTCAGACTGTTGATTAGCATTCTTTCTCAAACAAGTTTGACCCAACATCATCTTCGATTTCTCCTCACGAGCAGGCCAGACCTTCCAATTCGTCTTGGGTTTGGTGAAGCTAAGGGCACCTATCGAGAGCTAGTCCTTCATGAAATGCCGGTGGAAATTGTTAGGAGTGACATATCTGCCTTTTTGGCTGATGAGTTCAGAAAGATTCGAGATAACTTATTAGCATCATAGGGGATAAGTGAAGGCTACCATTCGATCAGTCAGGATAGGGAATGTTGGAAGATCTCACGAATATGGCTATACCGCTCTTGATTTTTGCTGCCACCGTTTGTCGATTCATCAGCGATCGCAGGTGCGGCAGCCCCCCAATGCAGCTGCGAAAGGTTCTGGAGTATCGATATATAAGCCATGGAAACCAGCGTGACCTTACCTACGGCCCAGTTTTGCTTTCACAGATCACTGATATTACTACAAAGGATCAAGAGGAGATCATAGAAGATTTTCGCGTGGTAGTTGGCAGTATTATCACCCTTGCAAGTCCCTTATCAGTTAAAGCCCTATTATATCTGCTGGATATCTCTCCTGATATTATCGACGCTAGACTGGATGCACTTTATTCAGTCTTGAATATACCGCTGACACAGCAGTTACTCGTGCGATTGCTGTATCTGTTAGTTCGAGATTATATTATTGATCCTAATTATAAATAGATAAATAGGTTCTGGGCGGATAAGAAGCTTGCTTAATAGACGCTGTCAAGGAACTGTTTGCGTGCAATGCGTAGCAATCTGAGGGAGAACATTTGCAGTTTATCGTTTCCAGGACTGCGTCGAACTGAGGTTGGCGGTTTGCGTCTTAAGAAGTGCTTACCTTCGGAGCTATGGTATGCTTGTCTTTACTAGGTGTATTATCAGAGGGCTGCAGTGCATAAAATGGATGGTACTTAATAAGTTCATGATTTCTTGCAAATGCATTTTCTCTATTGGCTTAAAGCAATGGGCTTGATGGATCGGATTGAAGACAGTCTTGATATACGTCAGTCATTAGCAAACTGGCTAAAGGTATTCTCTGTGCGGAATATTAAGTGCGATCTTTACTGACTTATAATAGGAGGGAGTGCATCAAGAGCTCTTAGATTTCACTTATGACGCGGTCCGCTTTATCAAAGCGAATTTTTCGGTCATCGATAAAGTACTATTACAGATCTATTCTTCTGTCCTAGTTTTCGCCCCAAAAAGAAGCATTATGTGACACTTATTTAAGGATAACGTGCCAGTTGGCTCTCGCTGTTGCCCCAGGTGTTACGACCTAAAGAGGAGAA